>JAJJWW010002259.1:0-39448 GCA_023531295.1 Papaver armeniacum
ATTGAGCATCACAGTTCAAAGACTAATAGAGTTTATACTTGAGTTAATCCTTTGGATCAATCAAGATGAAATAGTACTGGAAGATTGAACAACACAGGTTCACATACTACTAGAATGGAGCTTGAGTTTCTCGTTCGGAAGAAGGCAAGAGACGAAATATATCAAGATTGAACAACACTGTTCCAAAAGACTAATAGGTTATACTTCTGAGTTTCTCGTTGATCCAATCAAGACTTAAATATATCAACATTGAACAACACGGTTCATTGCACTACAATTAGACTTGAGTTTATCCTTGATCAATCAAGACCTAAATATTACGTTTAATTGCATCACGAGGTTCAAGACTAATAGAGTTATACTTGAGTTAATCCTTCGGATCAACTCAAGACTTAAATATATCAAGATTGAACAACACGGAGTTCACATACTACTAGAATTAGACTTGGAGTTTATCCTTCGATCAAGCGAAGACGAAATATTACGAGGAGAATTGAGCATCTACGGGTTCAAAGACCCAATAGAGTTATACTTGAGTTAATCCTTCGATCAGCAAGACGAAATATATCAAGATTGAGCATCAAGGGTTCAAAGAGACTAATAGAGTTATCTTGAGTTTATCCTTCGGATCAATCAAGACGAATATTGTTAATCGGCATCACGGGTTCAAAGACTAATAGAGTTATACTTGAGTTAATCCTTCGATCAACTGAAGATCTAAATATATCAAGATTGAACGACACGAGTTCAGTTTAACTACTAGAATTAGACTTGAGTTTCTCGTTCGGAAGAATCAAGAAATGAAAAAATTACTTAATTGAGCATCACAAAGTTCAAAGACTAATGTAGTTATACTTGAGTTTATCCTTCATCAATCAAGACAAAATATATCAAGATCAACAACAAAAGGTTCAAAGACTAGAGGATTATTTGAGTTATCCTTGATCAATCAAGACTTAAATATTACTTAATTGAGCATCAGGTTCAAAGACTAATAGAGTTATACTTGAGTTTCTCGTTCGATCAATCAAGATTTAAATATATCAATTGAACAACACGCGGGTTCACAGACTACTAGAATTAGACTTGAGTTTATCCTTCGGATCAATGAAGGACGAAATATTACGAATTGAGCATCACGGGTTCAAAGACTAATAGAGTTATACTTGAGTTAATCCTTCGGATCAAGCAAGACGAAATATATCAAGATGAACAAACACGGGTTCACGGACTACTAGAATTATACTTGAGTTTCTCGTTCGGATCAACTAGAAGACGAAATATATCAAGATTGAACAACACGGGTTCCACAGACTACTAGAATTAGACTTGAGTTTATCCTCTGGATCAGCGAAGACTAATATTACGAGAATTGAGCATCACGGGTTCAAAGACTAATAGAGTTATACTTGAGTTAATCCTTCGGATCAATCAAGACGAGAAATATATCAAGATTGAACAACACGGGTTCAGAGACTACTAGAATTAGACTTGAGTTTCTCGTTCGGATCAAGCGAAGACGGAATATATCAAGATTGAACAAATAACGGGTTCTGACTACTAGAACTAGACTTGATTTTATCCTTGGATCAATGAAGACAAAATATATCAAGATTGAACAACACGGGTTCCTGGACTAATAGAATTAGACTTGAGTTTCTCGTTCGGAAGAAAGAGAACGAAAAATTGTGTAAGTGAGCATCACGGGTTCAAAGACTAATAGAGTTATACTTGAGTTTATCCTTCGGATCAAGCCCCGAAGACAAAATATATCAAGATTGAACAACGTAGGTTCAAAGACTAATAGAGTTATACTTGAGTTTATCCTTCGGATCAAGCGAAGACGAAATACATAATTGACATCACGGGTTCAAAGACTAATAGAGTTATACGAGTTTCTCGTTCGGATGAGCGAAGGCGAGAAATATATCAAGATTCAACAACACGGGTTCTGAGACTACTAGATCTAGAGGCTTGAGTTTATCCTTCTAAGAACTAGAGACGAATAATAATTATTATTTTTGTTTGCTTTAAATTATACTTCTTTAAAAAAAAAAAAAAAAAAAAAAAAAGATCGCCACTTTGCATTTTCCTAAAGTTGCTTTTTAAGAAATTATATAAAATTAAAAAAAATTCTTTACCAAAATTGAAAAAAATATATATGTAAAAGAAAATTGTCTTAAAACGTTTTAGCCACGGATTGAGTTATTTATGACTTAATCGGGATGGAAACTAACGTGTCAAACGTCTGAGAGTGCGATAGAAAACCTACATCTAAAACCAAATCGAGAAAACTCATAGTTTTTTTAACCATCATTTTCTTCCTTCCTTCTTCATTCAGCTCCATTCTCCCTCTAAATTCATCAATATCTTGAAAGGATTTCAAAATCTTTTGAATCAATGATTTCGATTTCCCACAAATTATTCCCCCAATTTTCCATCAAAATCTCTATATAATAGGTGTTGAATCTCCTGCTCAAACCACACCATCTCGGCTTCTTGTTGCGAGATCTCACTTATAAATCATCCATTGTATTTTCTTTCACTCCTAAAGGTATTCATCCTGATTAGTTAAAAGGTATTCAAACGATTAAGTTTCTTTTCTTTTTTAGGTTTTGCTATTACAAATTTTAGGGATTACAATATTGGGGCGATCTTGACCTAGGAGTTCAAATGCCTTGATTTATGTTTATACAATTTTTTCTAATATTGGGTTTGTTTTTTCTTTCTTGTTAGGTTTTCTTGTTTATTGAGACTTTAATTTTGTTTTGGTATAATAATCATAGAAGCTCTTATTAGAGCCCTTAGCATTGAAATGGCTAATGATTTGACTAATTAGTACAAATTACAACCCTTAATCTTTGCTTTAGGTTTTCTTTTAGCCTTTTGTTTGTACATACGGACTAATGAGTTCAAATCTCTTCAATTTTGCTTATCAAGATTGCTATTGACTATTGACTATTTAAGTTTGTACATACGAGACTATTGACTATTGAGTTCAAATACGTTAACTAATTTTGTGTAAAGTGCTAATTGAGAGCTTGAGACATTCATATTAAGTGATATCATTGTGTTCTCATTGTTTGTTGAGATGAACAATGCGGCGTCTTATTACCTAATCATGTTGTCTTTGAACCTCAAGATGACTGAGGAGGATGATCATGAACACGATCTTTGCAGTGGGTTTAGATTAATGGTGACTATTGATGGTTGGAAGGTCTTATGGTGAAAACTTGATGGAAAGTTTGCTACTCTTGTTGGGAAGCTTGTACGAACGCACATCCCCGTTAACTATGTAGATTGGATATTAGTTGATTTTCAAAGATGAAATATGGAACGGTTTGATGGTAAATTTTCATGGTCTTTGATCTATTCAAGTTATAGTGTTATAGCTTATTCATGTTTACGACCTCTCTCTTTTTTATTTCGGTGAAGTTTACATTTGCGCGCCATCAAGTCTTGTCCGCCCCAAAGTTGAAAAATACTTATTCTCAAAAATTTAGGACATTCAAATACGAGTTGAGACAAGCTCAAAGGAAAAGTTACCACTTAGAAGATTTACAGCTGCAATTCCGAGAGGCTACCACATTAGTTTTGGCAAGAGTTTATTAATAATGAACGTAAGCCCGAATCTTCACCAAACGAGGCAAGTACAAGGAAAATCACGAAAGAAAAGTACTCGGACACACTCTGAAGGCTTTCATATGCCCAAAAATTTTCAACCTTGTAAGTATTGTATTCAATAACCCTTCTTTGCAATTAAAATCAAGTTGGTGTTGTGTCATGGAAACTTAAAATCTTTTGTTATTTTACAAATGTATGCTTCTGACAAGAATCAAAGATGGAGTCATTATTGATGGGCGCCACGAAATTTGGATGGAAGGCCACAAAGGAAAAAAAGATGGAGTAGTACATCCTAGTCTTTGTTGAAAAATATGTGAGTATATATGTGTGTTAAGTGGTTTCTTGATACTATTTATACTCTTGGATGGTGTTTGTGATAGTTCGCTTGTAATTTTTTGCGAACAAGTGAAGAATGCACATGAAAGAGAAAGAATCTCTCCAAAGATGGTGACTTATACGGGATGGACTTTGACAATGATGCAGAAAATTCTCTTGATGTGTTTGGACCCGATAAAGGAAAAGGTTATTTAGTGGCTTCTCTTCGCATCGAGCAAAGAGCCAAGCGCAACATCATCACTTACCCAATGACATGTGAGTGCTAGTAAAGCAATCTCAAGTGAAGGACCAAGGAGACAGTGGGTTGGTCGACAAGATTAATAAGCTATCAAGGTGAGTTTTATTGTATATTCTCGAGATCACAATTAGTGGTTGTTTGATTTATTTATTTACCCTAGTTAATGATGGTTTATTGGTGATGCACAGGATTTTCATGATTATGTGGTCGGTCAACTGACAACAAAGTACCATCATTGATGCTTCTAGTCAACCGCGGTTTGCTCTACTTCAACGGTGTTGTTGATGCTATGGGTAATCAAGAGACTGCGATGGAAAGACTCGATATGTGAACCTACTCGACAAAAAAGAAGAAGGTAGGCTTGCAAGGGTTACATTATGCGGGGACTAGAGGTAGGATGTTTCATGGAGAACCCTTGCTGTGCAGATGAGAGGAGAGTTCAGATTGAAACCATCTTTGATGAGACTTGTGTTGTATATGATGCACCGCGAAGGATGATTACATGACTTTGAAGGACTTTTAGGTATATCTGGATGGTTAGTATGGCCTTTAAAGCTAGTTGGAATTTGTGGATGAATGAATATGTTATGGGTGATGGTATCTTTTGAGTTGTTTAAGTTACATGAGTAACGATGTGAAGCAAATCTCGTTTGGTTTTAGTTCTTGGTCTGTTTTGAGAACTTAGTGCGACTTTCGTTACATGTAATGCTTGTGTGGAGCAAGTAAATTTTTGGTATAGTTTTTTGTTTTGTGAACTTAGTGCTGATGTAAAACTTCTTTTGATAATAAGTTCTAAAAATATGTGTGCTCTCGTTATAATTACTAAGAAATATAATGTCTTTTTGTTTCTCTAACATTCTTCATATCCTATTATCATCTAATCTTTGTTACACTATCATATCATTGCTTCTCTTTCATTTGATTTTTCTCTTTCATTTCGGAGGTTGTACTAAAGAGAAAATGAGCCAAGCCAAGGCCAGGCTTTCAAGAGTTACAAGTATAGAAAAAAACTCAAAAAAAAACCCATTACAGACCATACAAAAACCGCAAACTTTTCAGGGGTTCTAAACGGTCTTTTGTAGAGATAGTGCACAAGTTTTTAGGACCTCATACAGATTGACAAACAAAGGCACAAAGACATTTCCAATACTACGAGCAATACACAAAAAGTTGAAAACTCATACATAGATTACTTGAGAAATCATCCTGAGAACACCAAAAGTGGAGACAACAAAAAAGCTGATTTTTTTTATAGAAGTTTATGTAGTTTCTGTACATAGACAAGGCAGTTCACATACACCAAACAAAGTGATGGTTTATTTTCAATGATGTTGTAGTAACAAAAGGGTTGTCGTTCACTCGGAATTGATGGGTTTGATTTTAAGAATTACTAGAAGAAAATACTAAAAAATATATACAAATATTGTCATGGGATGAAGAGATGTGCGGGACTCAGATTCAAATTTCCAAACTCATAACAAGAAGGTTCAAATATTAATTCTTTTAACAATTATATTGAACAAATAAAAACATTGACTCTTATTTTTGCCAAGATAGATTCTCAAAAGATTGGTTGTAAATCCTAAGCATGATGTATCAAAACATTTAAGCTAAGCATACATCATCAAATTAAATGACAACCAATTAATTCAAATCATATTTCAATTAAAATTAATGCAAAAGTCTTAAAAAAGAATTAAATAATTTTACCCATGTATGAAATTCGTCTTCCTCCGTCGTCCCAGTAATGGGGTTTAGCTCATCATGTTGGAAACACGCTCAAAATATGATTTTATTGCTCAAAGGTGCTTACAAATGATGAAAAGGAGAGATATCAAATAAAAATCGGGTTTGTAACAGATATAAGTGTTACAAACCTAATTGTTACAGAGAGCGATAACACCTTTCTGTCGCTGTTACTATTCATTTAAGTCTGCCTCCAACTACGACCCACAAACGCGAGTCGTTTACACTGTTGAAGAACGACGGTTTCTGGCCGTCTGTTCTTCGTGTTCTTCAGTTCTGCAGCAGCAGAAGCTTCTCTCTGCAACTTGATTTTTTCTTCTCTGTGATGGTTCAAACTCGCCCCAAACTCTCCATACCCATCTATGATACCCCAAGATGCTATTTATACACAACAGGTACCATAATATCACGCAATAATTTCAAATATTCTCCATTACTCCGATACTATTTTCTTTCTCTTTTTCGTAGCAGCACGGGAAAAACTAATTGTTTCTTTACCTGTCATGCGTATGCACACTCCAAACACGCGTAAAACTTTCTTGCACGCTCCATAAAGTGTCTCAAACCTTCTTGCACGCTCCACAAACCATCGGCTACACACTCAGAGCTCGGAAAACCCGAGAGGCTCTGTTTTCTTCCACGCGAGATTCTAGCCAAATTTAGTCGAGCAAAAATCCTGTACCATCCCTGTTTAGCCAAGAGGAACCAACCCAATTAATTCCAGCCCTTTAGTCTCACCGAAACAGGCTTAAATCGTCGACCCCAAATCTGCCAGGCGAGAATTATTTTTCCCGCCAAAATCAGCTATTTGAAATGTTGATGATGACCTCCCCCTAACAGTGATGGGGGTGCGAATAGCAGGTGCCTCCTTGGGGTGCCCCTTAGCAATTGGGTTACCCCTTATCCAATGTGGGAGTCCGAATATCAAATGTCCTCCGGGGGTGTTCCGCGCAACTTTCGAGCCGATTTTTCCAAAAAATATTTATTTCCAAAAATACCTAAAAATACATAAAAACACAATATTAGTACAAAAATCGAGTTCCAACAATACCAGCAATAAGGACAATTCAGACACAAAAAATGTGTCTATCACAAAGTCTAGTAAAAACTCTTACATTTAAGCTCCTAAATTCATCAAAGGACGATTAAAGTATATTACAACACCGTAAATTTTGAAAATTAGTCGAAAGGACGTAACAAAGGGCGTAAATTAGGTTCATCTAACAATAGTTGTTGAAAAGCGCAACCGGGTTTTTCTCCAAATTATCAATTCCGCATCATCTTCTCGGGGGTGAATGGATAACAACCACCAATCAAGCATTTTTTAAATCTTTTGAGTAGAACACTCCACTTGCCTCTTCTTGAGGGTGCAGGCTCGTCCCTCAAATTATCGGAATCCCTCATTCTCTTGATTCACCATAACCAAATCCAAAGTCAGGACAAATTTTGCTTCCACTTCCAGCTTTCACCGATCCACGGTAAAAGACAACTTGAAGAATTGACTATAGTCAGCTCTAAGATTTGATTAACAACCCCATACCACTTGGTGTCTGATTTTGGGATTTTTATCGCCTTTCTTGCTCCTAAATGTGGTGTTTCTGTCATGCAAACACCACCTATCTTGACAACCAACTATTTCTTCATGATACCAGGGGAGAGAAAACAAACCCATTCACGTACATAACAAACTCTTTTCATCATCAGGACCTCTTACATATCGCCACAACAATGTATACATATTATTTTCTCTTAAACTCGCAGCAAAAAGACACAAGTAGTAAATGTTTTCACCGGTTCATCATAATAAACTAGCTAAATAGAAAGTTGTATGCAACGAAAGTTAGTAGAAGCCGATGCTTTTAGCTAAATAGAAAGTTGTATGCAAGTCTAAACCAAAAGTGTATGGTTTCATCGGTTCAAAGCTAACCATCGGTTCAAGGCTAACGATCAGTTCATCGTCTACAAGTATATTACTTTTCAAATTACGTTCATTTCATCATAATAACTAGCTAAATAGAAAGCCGTATGCAAAAAACAGGATCAAGGCTACCCATTTATTACCTTGTTTAGAACCTATCATGTATAGTGATCAAGGCTAACCATTACGTTCATTTATTAGCTTATTAACTTGTAACATAACATGTCTAAAGCGTATTATTCAGGATTCAAGACAGTTCAGTACCCATTAGTTAGTTTGGTCGAAGATGTAATTCAAGTACCTTTTCCATATATAGCCACTCATTAAGATTGTTTTGTTTTTCAACCGATCATCAGGAACCTCCTTTCCAAAGATCTCGTGAAATCGACAAAAGATTTTCACAATAGTAGCTACATAAAGCAAAAATCGATTTGTAAGATAAGCAAAATCATCATTGCTTATGAATGAATATATTAATTCACCACGTGTATAATTGAAAGACTGAAGATATTTATACGAAAATACCTATAATAATCATCAAGACCATCTCGGATTACATCAAAAAGCACCCACCTCTCATCTTATAAATTGCATTGAATAGGCGTTACATGTCGTTCCTTTCTTACCCTTAGGACCTACATCACTATACTTTAGACTCTTCTCCAAGAAAGGCCTCCCAACTGGCTTGGTGATTGCCATCGCGTGGTTTTGACTTGTACTCCATGGCGTACGCCATTTTGCTTCATTTACGAGGTTGTTCTCCTTAATAGACCCTTCAATGTATCTTTTGTTATTGGGAATGTTTTTGAACTATTTCATTGCCCCATCGTCGGTTTGTACATTGTAATTTCATTAAAAAATATAGGTAATCAGGAAAAACAACAACTTATAAGCAAAACATAAACTCACCTTTCAAAGGGTACATCCGATATCTAACGGGTCCACGGACCAATGCTTCATCGCCCAAATGAACCATGAGGTGAACACTTATATCGAAAAATAAAGTCGAAAATACTTTTCCAACACACACGTGCCTCGGCAACCATGAATTTAGCCTCTTGCAGTCCACTTTTGCTTAGGACTTTGGAGCAAAGCGATCGAAATACAAGCGACCTGGTGAAGTGCGCGACGCAATTAAGGGTGCTTTGGAAAAGCATCTTCAAGACAAGCAGTAGAAATACTCCATAATGACGTGATAGTCATGGGATTTGAAGTTACTAAAACTTGAATTCTTTATATTAACATTGTTGCTCGAGTTAAATAGCAAAACCGAAGGAATTTGAGGTCTTTAAGAATCTTGTAAAATGATTCCTTCTCAGCTTTGCTTAAGACAAATATTGGTTTTCAAAGAATCTGCGCTCCTGGGTTTCTTGGTAGTCCCTTCCATCCACAATGCAAGACAAGCTTATTCAATTCATCCCTTGCATTCCACGATTTCATAGACTTATTACCAATATCAAAGATCGTCTCAAGTATATGCTCCATTACATTCTTCTCAATGTGCATTACATCTACACAATGAGCGGAAATCACGAGGATACGATAGTCTTCAATTCCCAAAAGATGGACTCCTTATAGAATGCAAGTGAGTAAGTTCTTCGTCCAACACCATCGCCATAAGGATCATAAAATCGGCATCGGGATCATATCTCTTTCTTTTGATTGCCTTGCTTCTTACTACCAATTTACGGGTTTGTAAGTCACATTTTCTAGTTTCTCCAACGGCTTCTTTCTGACGGTCGCTTTGGAGCATTTTCCAGTTTCATCAGTTTCTAATCCCAAGTTTCTCTCCTTCCTTAAAGGATGATTACCCCCGAGGTATATCCGATAATTAGGTAAACATTCTTTCTTGCGTATATGGAATACGCACTTCGAGTCTTGTCTGCACAATATACACAAGCGAAATAGCCGTGCGTAGTATATCCAGGACATATTACCTTGTCTTTGGCAAGTCATGAATACCAAACATTAAAAAGCCCTCATTGAAACGATTCTTGTTTGTGCGTATCAAGCGATATCCCATTCTCAAACAGATCTTTGGCTCGTCTACTAGCACACGGAGACATACATCAATATCTTGCCCCGAGTGCCTTAGGCCCAGGAATCAACATCGTCATGATTTGGAACCCGGGTTTCATGCACAAGGAAGGAGGAAGATTGTACACAACCACTATCACAGCCAACAACTATAATTGAGGCGCATACCATGAGGATTAAATCCATCGATTTGCAATTCCAAGCCAAACATTTACGCCCTCATTTGCAAAATCGAAACTTCTTCTTCACTAAATCCCATTGAGATGAATCATGGGATGACGCATATAATCATCAGAAATTTACGCTCGATCGTGCCATGTCATTGCACGTGCTATCAGGTACCGTATATAATCTCTTGAGCCTTGGCCGAGGGGAAAATATCTCAATACCTTGGAAGGCTCGTTCGATGAAAACTCTTTCCCAAATTTATCAACCTTAGCCTTATATCTTGGTGGGAGGCATTCGGGCAGCTTGTCAAATCTTCATTCTCTTTTGTAGTACAAAATACAATGATTCTCACACATATGAATCGACTTTTCTTTCATCCCAGGATCTTTGAGCATCGCCTTCATTGCTGTGTATTTTCGGCAAATTGTTTCCTTTCGGCAACCAACCCTTTATCACACCCAACAAACTATTTACACGATTATTTGAAATCTTATATGTTTTCTTCACATTGTGCGGCTCCACACCGCGGCTAGGATGCTAGTATTACAGCCCGGGATACAACTTGTCTTGGACAACTGTTTGCACACATGTAATATCGCTTCCCAAATCGTCCGGAAAAATTCTTGAGTTTCAACTTCTTCATTACCACTAATACCATCACCACGGTCAAAAACTCCATAAGCGGCATCGACAAAGGAACCCAAATCTTCTACTACACCTTCTCTAGCTTGCTCATCATTCATTTCGGTTGGTATAAAATTACCACTTGGATGCCTTATCGCACCATCACCCTCTTTTTATCCATGAAAAAACCAAATAACATAACCCCTGTCAATACCCTTCTCATAAAGATGTTTCCTCACTTCCCACATTTCCAAAGCGTTTCCCATTTTGACACTTAGAGCATGGGCAAGAACATGTTGTGTCTGAATGACCATATGTATTTGCATAATTCATAAAAAAATTTAACCCCATCTCTATATGTTTTCTAAATATGTCGAGTTCATTCATCCAAGCTTTATTCACAACAGACTGACATTCCACAAGTGACTCTCTAAAGTTACGTGCTTGGAGCGGTTCCTCTGTGACAATAAAGAGTTAACAATTCAAACCATTTACTTGAAAATCAATAGTTTAAAAACACGAGGATGGAACATGGTGTCATATCATCATTCCTTGGACAATTAAGGATAAAGATATTGCTTATCATTACATATATCTATCGAGTGCATTAGGAACATTTTGGACCATCATCGGCTTATTCCATGAATCCTAACAGTATAATATGCTTGCATATATCACGATAATTGAAAAAAGTAAAATAAATTCAGTTTTGTTTCAATAGTAGGAATTGAGCTTAAGACAGATTCACACCCATAACTACTAAAAAGACGAGTTATAAGCATAGTAAATAGCTTAGTATTTTCACAATTGACAAAGTTTGGCACTAGAGTATACCAACATTTCGGTTTCGACATCCAACAAAATCATTCAAAGGAGATTAAAATGAGTGAACAACCTTAATTGCCTAAGTGGAAACCAATTATATCGGAGTTACACAAATGAGAAACAAAAAAATGCATTGCATCATTACACAAATGATAAAAAAAAAAAACTTAATGTCAAAATTCGGAGGTTAAGAGAAAAGGGTAAATTGATGCAATTTGCTCAACTAAACAACTTATAAGTTTTGTTGCAATAGATGAAGAAGCTGATTAAAGCCACATCAAAAAAATCGAACAACAATTTATCTATTTGTGCATCTCATACTAATTAAAAGCTCGGTTACGTAATCAATCTAAACTAATCTAACCAACATCAAAAAAATCAGCTCTTTAATCAATCTAAACATTCAAAATACCCTCCAATTTCATCCGAATCTTTCACCCAATTTCATACAACTAAACAAATTATCAATTGATTAGATGAAATAGAGAACTCAATCACTTACCTCGTCGATGAATCATGAAATTTATCATCAATGAAAATAACTTTGAACCATCTTATGAATCTTCATCTTCATCGTTCGGATTTTAGGTCAAACTGATCCACATAATTAACAGAATACATACCTAGCTAAGATTTATCGATTTAAATCAAACCCGGATTTGTTTTTGAGAAACGTCTTTACTTCGATCTGTTTTTTTCTTTACTGCGAGTGTGTTAATGGCGGAAAGAACAAAGGAAAGATATTTCTTCTATGGTTCTCTCGAGTCTCGACCAGGTTGGGTATTATACTATTATTCGTCAACTCTAATTTTTCCTACTAAGTCATGACTTTTTTTATTAAACCTTGGTCATGACTTGTTGACTTAGTCTTTGTAACTATTTTCTAAATTAAGAAAATGAAAATTAAAAAAAAAATGATTTAAAAATTAAATACAATTGTTAGTTTGTGGAAATGTTTGGGAAAATTGTGACAAGAAAATTTCTAAGAGTGGTAAATTTGCGGTTGTTTTAGATGTGGTGAAAATTTTGGGTGGAATCATCATTTCTGATTATAATTGTTATTGTTTAGATAATTATCAACAAATATTATTGTGACTAATAAAAGAATTTAATATTCCTAATTATTAACACGAATACAAAATTTAGTAACAGTTATGACTGTTGCGGGACTTATCACGGTGTATACGTGACTGAAAAATAAAGCTGACGAGGTTGCCTTTGTTACAAAATCCACAGTTTTGGTGTAGTGTTAGGAAGGAAGAGTCTTTATACCCTGGATCATTACCTTTTTCTAATAAGGGTTTTCAATTACCTTGGATGATATGTACTTTGGAGCTCCTTGCTTTGATGCCTCTCATTTCATTTATGTTTGCCTGCATATATGTGATGTTAGCTTATATCTCTACTAGAAAGGGGTGTTCAAAGTTCTTTATCAAATATGCTTCTCAAGCCACTCTCCACCACGTGCGAATGTTTTTGAGGGTAAACAGAGATGAACCAGAAAGTCCTTCGGGTTCTCGGCGTTGTTGCATAAGGTTCCAACATCTAGGTATATGTCCCCATATTATTGCGTTTTGGCTTCCATGATAATGCCCGAGTATGTTGGTTTACATATTCTAATCCCCCTTCCAGGATACATCCCGTGTATGTTGGTTTACATCTCGTTTTTATGTTTTCTTCGCATTCATCGTCTCTTCAAAAAATTTATACATACATATATAGTTAAACTTCTATTTTGCGATTACTGCCATTGTACCTTCCGAACTTCCTCCAAATTATAAAGCTCAAGAGAAATGTATATACACCATGTGGTGCAAATGACATGATATTTATTTTTTCAATAGTATTACCAGAATGGCGTTGAAATGATTAGAAGGGATTTTGCTCAGGGGACGGTGGTCACCTTACCTTCAGTGTACAATTAGTTTGAAACCCTTCTACGAAGGATGGATTTATGGTAGCAAGGTAATCCTTGCTATTCTTGATAAACTATTTAAGAAATAAATGACACTTCTCCACTTACACAATTTGTTACGAGTCAACTTGCCTCTGTTCGTTTAGAAATTTACTTGCAATATACTCGATTATTGTTTTCCAGTTGATGTATCTCAGACTTCAAGTTCTTACCAATGTACTTTTATCTGAATAATAGTTAGATGTTATAGCTGACAGTGGCCTTGTCGATAATTCAGGTGACTTCTCGGATACTACATGATACAGCTATTGGAAAGAATTATACAGCATAAAAGGTAAATCTTGTTTGTCAGTCTTAATTTAAATTTGTAATAGACTCATGCATTTAAGTTTTAGATATTTGTAATCTCATCAATTTCTGGAAATAGAGTTGATTGAGATCAGTTTGCACCCACCAATATGGTCAGTCATCTAATTACATTGTCATGTCGACAATCTTTGCTTACCTTAGTTACCTAAGAGGATGTGATCTTACTATAGTTTATTCGCTTGTCCATAATGTAGCTTATTGGGACCAGCAGATTGGGTGATCCCATAGTCCTTGATATCAATTACAACTAGCACCTGATAGAGATGTAGATATTAGGAGTGGTATTACATTTGTTGTTCCCCCAACATGGGGAGAAGACAGTCACTTGGTGAAGGTTTGGAAAGTTGGCGTTGTTTTTACTCGGGTATTCGCCCAACTCAAATGGGTTCTTCGTTGAATATTGCTGCGTTCTAATTTTTGTCTTTTGTTAATTGCTAAAATCTATTTGAATGTGCACACTTTTCTCGTTGGCATGATGCAATAGACAAAGCCATGCTATAAAATCATTTGCATTAGATAGAATAATTTTCATTGGGTTTGTTTCCTTTTTCTTATTTTCATCTAGTGGTTGGTACCCTCTGGTTTGCTTCTTTCATTTTGTTTTGTTTTGCTTTTCAGTTAAGTTTCATTTATAATTCCTTCATTAAATTTGCTGTCAAACTTGATTCGAAGATAAAGAATCATTTGTAGGAGGATGCGGTGAAGAAGCTAGACCAGTAATGGAAGCTCTAAGAAGCAAGGGGATTCTCGCAATGGGAGCCGCGAGGATCTGCTGGGGTGGTAAGAATAAATCTCTAATATGTTCACTTTGGAATTCTGGTTAACATGTCGGGTGTGACATGGGTTACTCATTAAAATTGCTTTGGTCCAGTCTGTCTCCACAAAGGTACTCGTGGGCTATCGAAGTCGATGATCTTAAAGCTATAGTGATGCTCCATCCTTCACTAGTTATTGTAGATGATATCGAGGGTAAGAATTGTTTTCTTCAAGGTTCAAGCATTCATAGGGCATTCACCATTAGAAATAACAAATGTCGTTTTGGTTTGCAAAAATTCAGAAATCAAGGTACCTATTTTAATACAGGGAACTGAAGTCGACCATATTTCTCCACCATAGCGGAACGAGTAAAATGTGTGGGGTGACACCCATTGTGATAACTTAATGTTTCATTTGTTACTAGTGATGTTGATGTTATTATGTGTTGATGTTATTATGTGTTGACGAAATTTGTTTCAAATTGATCAGAGTTGCCTATGTTTTGTTTCTGAGTTGTGATTTTGTGAAGATCTTGAAGGGGTTGATCACGGTTGGACTTTGAGATACAACATAGGAGATAAAGAAGCTGTGAAGCAAGCTGAAATGGCCCATCATTACATGTTAAAATGGATCTCTAAGTATGTAAGTGTTACTCGTGATGATGTTCATCCCTGCATCTACTAGTCAGGATGACGTTCATTTCTACAACTACTAGTCGGATGGCGTTAATTCCTATATTTACTAGCTCTTAGGTTTGTTTTATTGTTAAGGCTATTCTAAATAGTCGCACATGGACAATATCATATTTGTATGTTTTATTTTATGTTTCTTGACGTCGCTGTTGTAAAATTGGGTCTTCTAGTTGATCTACAATGGTATATGAAGGTGCAGAATATATAATCAGGTGCAGAAATTTGCGTAAATTATCATCTGAATTTATTTATTTTTCACCTGTAAATTTTTTTGCAACGTATATAAATGTTAAATTAGTGTAATACGTTGCCTAAATTAATATAACGTTGCACAAATTTAGAAATCAGTTGCACAAATTTAACAATCCGTTGCTCAAATTGCAAAATAAAACGTTGGTAAACCTGTTGACCAACGTTTATATACGTTGCACAAATTAATTTGTGCAACGAATTTTGACGTTGCACACAAATTTGCTACGCCATATTACCAACGGATATAGGCGTTGGTTAAATTCATTGCAACGCTTATATCCGTCCCAAATCAGTTGTTTTGGTGTAGTGGCTCCTCATAATGCGCAGGGAACATATATTCATTATTCATTTTCCTAGCATAACGTTGCAAAATTTTTTTCAACCCAGCCACTTTTAATCCATCATTTGAGTATAAAGGAAGTCTTAATTTACATCTATTTTCTGATATCAATTTAGTCTGTTAAATGGAAGTTTCCTTCACATGGAATTTTATAAAACAAAAAGCATAATCTAAAAATTTAATTACAAGAAAAAACTAACTTACCGCATTCAAAATCTTTGAAAAAGAACGTGTTTGTTGTCTTCCACCATCGTTCGAATATAACTTGAATTATTTGTGTCATGTGGTTTCTAAGTTGTATATGATATTATAAATAACCCGTGCCGTAATGACACGTATTGTAATATTTATCTTCTATCATGATGAACCCTGAACCTAACTAAATTACCTATAATATGGTGTTAATGTTCGATAAAAATATTAAAAAAAAAAAGAGTTTATCTAATTTAATTATTGCTTCTAGTGAAAATATAGTTGGCCTCTAATATATCCTCAAAATCTGGTTAGGCTAAATCTCACACATTTCGTATTAGTATTTTATGATATATTGTTTAAGATTAATTGGGATGGTTCGTACATGTATATACAATTACCTATCCTTTCGCTTTCCCTATTAAAAATGTGAAGAATTAGAAGAAGAAAAAAAATTCTGCAAAAAAGGTATTAAAATAAATACGATATTTCAGCCCAAAATATAAGAGAGTATGTATTTTTTGTCTCCTAAAAATGCTGACTTTCTCAAAACTAATAACTTCCCTCGAATATTCATCGATCTCTGCTACGTCTTTGGTTTTCACTTCAGATAAGTTAGTTAAACCCTTCAAATTCTCAGGTGATGCAGATTAACTGAATGGATTTTAAATCCATTATTTGATTTTCCATCTCATATCTACTAATTTTTTTGGAAATGGCGATTTAGTGATTTCATATATCATATTTTTGGTGTGTGCGTGGTCGCGGAGAAAACAAGTAAAACTCGTCATGTGACTATGATTCTTTGTACATGTTTACTAATTAAAGGGTTTGATTCATAGGAATGTAAACGTCGGTTGTGATTCTTTGCACAAACGTCTACATATCACCAAGGTCATTTACAAACAATTTTTTGCTTTGATTTGTTTCTTTGTTTCTAGGTATGCTATAGGATTTTATTATTTATAAATGATTTGTAAATTATTTTTCTTTTTAATGCATGATTTAACAAAACAAAAAAAAAAAAAAAACTCGTTATCATGGATTTTCTCTATAATTGGTTTTTTTATGCACAATCCTTCAGTGGCCGGAGAATAACTTAGTTTTCATTTAATTTTGTGGATTTAATTGAAATTTTCTATTGTTAATTTTGAGAAATTATTTGGTTGTTCATTTATTTTTTATTTGTATATGGAGAATACAATTAAAAAAATAGAATAATGTCATAATTAAAACCAAAAGTCTTAATCATTTTTGTTTAATAGAATTTAATTTTTATTTATGATCTTAATTATGACAGAACCCAATTAATGTATATTCATAATGATTATAGGTTACAACTCTTACATCAGTCGATGAGACTGGGATGGTCGGATGCAACGTTTGTCTCTCAAAATGTTATCCGATCGTCCGAAGCTCAAAAACTCCTTCTAACCCAAACACCATAGACAACTCAGACCATCCACCTCTTAGAAATACAAAACTAATTCGTTCTGGATGGCTAGATATGCGATGGAAGTGCACCATCACTGGCTAATTGTCTAAAATTTTGAAACTCATATTATTTATCCACAACATAACTTAATCCATTGGCTGGGGTACTAGAAGATCCTTTGAGTTTTCTGTTTCTTTTTCCTTTCTCACTCATATTTCTTTTCTCACTCAGGAGAATTTTGCTAAACTAGAGAAGAGAACAGAAGAAAAGACACAAAAGAGAATAGATGGGAAGGGAAGTGAAGGTGTAAAGGGAAAGATGAGACGGTGCAATATTTACGGGCGTTAGAAAGTCGAGCGTTGGCGATATAGTTTATATCGAGCAATATAAATGGTAGCGCTAGCGATATAGTCAATTTCGTTCGCTAGAAACTATCGCTATGTGGTTTTCCCATAGTTGCACAACTCGTTTGCCATGCCACCTGAAATATCAAACAGGTTCTTTAACCATGTGCATAAGAATAAGCCTTATGTAATTATAACTCATAACAGGTGAAACATGCGAGGTAATGAGACTAGTTATGAACTCACTTTACTCATTCAATGAGAATTAGCACTTCGTCAAAAGAATGTACACAATGTACACGAATGAGAACTTAACACTATGAATAATTGTAGTTTGTCACCCTCACTAATACTGGTGTCTCTTAGTAAATCGTGGTAGGTAGATGGCACTTTAGGTGTTTAAAAATATAGGCCTGGGCTTCCCGAGAAGCTTGAGCTCGATTTGGGATATTTTCTTATATCAATCATGACTATCTGGCCTTTCCCTAGTACAAGTTACATTTTTGTCGAATAAACAGGATCTCTAAAGACTCTAACGGCCAAACCTAGACAAGAAGAATTATCATCATTTCTCATAAGGCATCAACATTCAACAGTCAGTTACACCTAGCCAATCGACTTGAAACAACTACGTACACAGACTAAGCCCAAACTGAACCAACCTTCGCCTTGGGCTTAGGCTTTAAACTTATAGCAGAATCAAGGTGCGACCAGTAAGTAACAGGGGTGAGCACAAAGTCCGGAACCACGGATTTCACCCGTATCCGTCCGTGAAATTGTGGGTGAAACCCAATCCGCAAACTGTATGGGCCGGACACGGGTGGGATTCTCAAATCCGCACTTTTAGCGGTTTGGTTGCGGTTGGACTTTGAAATCCGCGGATTCACCCGCACCTTAGGGTAGTAAGGTTTTATGTTAGCATGGATTTAGTGTTGATTTGGTTTTGGTGTGTTATTAGGATTTTCATGATCTTTTTATTGTTTGTCATGTTCTTTTCCTTGTCTTCCTGCCTTCTGTTCTCTTAGCTCTTCAAATATTGAATTGTGCTCTTGTAAAGTATAGCTAAAACATTTTACACAGATTATTGTTAAGTTATCAGGGAAAAAAAATCTCATTTTTCATTTTGTCCTTAACAATGTTGTGGTCGATTGTCTTATTATAAACAAAATAGAAAAAAAAAGTTACATAGCAGGCAAGCGAGCAACAAGCTGAGTTGCCAAACCTTTTTGAATTGCAAAACCTATCCTATTAAAAATAAAATCTCGTGAACCAGGAGTCATGACATTGTTGTGCATGACTTTCTGAACCCTCTTGATTAGTCCAACCGCTTCTGGAGCCAAATAACCAAAAGTATCAAAAGCAAAGGGAACGAAAGCATGCCCATTGTCAACACACGCTTTCTCATGCTTCGATATCTTACATGAGACATCCCTTAGTGCCGCTTGCCCGACTGTAAAGATGCCATGACCAATGCCTACCAAAGGAGATACCACGGTGAGGTTAACACATGTGTGTTTCCCATTAGCCCACCCAAAAATAAGAACATCTGCTGGTCTTAGTGTCGATCTCCCTTCAAGTGGGTCTGTCAGAAAGTTCACATGGGCTTCTTTCTTTGCTGAAATGCCAGCCCTCCACAGTACATCATACAAGATATCCCTCACATGATCATGTCTAAGTGTGTTGAAAATAGTCTCCCTACAAGAAGTAAATTGTGTAAATTCTGGTGCTAGTGAAACTCCAGAACATATGTTGCTCCTTTGCTAACAATGTTTGGTCCAATATCCCTGTTGTCAATCAACTTGTTTCGCAGGATTTGAACACCAATATTAGCATTAAAGACTGGGTTACAAAATGGCTCACATCAAAGCATCTTCAACAAAAATGTGTTGTTGTTCTGACTGCTGAATTGTGGCAATGAAACCTGCAGGTGAACTAAAAAGCTGCAAACTAGTCTCAGGGAGGGATGTGTATTCGGAAAGAGCTGAAAGTGTGGCAATTCTAGAAGCTGCGAAATGGATCAAAGAGAAAAAATTTCAGGACTTTAATTTAATTAGTGATGCCAAAAATGTGATGGCTTACTTTAATAATTGCAAAGGCCAAACTAGTTGGACCTCTTGCTCTATTTTAGATGATTGCTTATTTCTTTTAAAAGACATTATTCCTCTTAGATTCCAACATCTTAAGAGAGAGTTAAATGGTGTAGCAGACCTAGCTGCTAAACACATTAGAATTGAGAATGTATCAGGAGAATGGGTTGAGAATAACTTCCCTTATTTTCTCCATTATGATGTAACTTCTCATTAGTCAATGAAAATTTTTCTTTCCTAGTAAAAAAATAAAATAAAATAAAAGTAAAAAAACAAATAATAACCCAGTATGAACAAACTGGATCTCTAATGACTCTGATGGCCGCCAAACCTAAACAAGAATAATTGTCATCACAAGGCATAGAGTTGCACGGTTGCACCTATCCGATGGGCTAAGTCGAAACAACAACATTCACAGACTAAGGCCAAACGGGCCTTGGGCTAAGACTTAAACTTAAACTTAGAGCAGAACCAAGGCCAGAAACACTAAAAGTCTAAACAAATCTTCTCTCTTTTTGTGGTGAGGGTTGTTTTCTAAACTAGATAAAGCGGTGAAAGAAACTACGAGCTCTCCAACAAGAATATCTCAATAATGCATCCATGGAGATAACACATCCAAGTGAAAGGCCGCAGCCTTATAAATCATTAAGTTTTGTTCCCAAGATTTTGATCCTCTAAAGAAAGTAGTCCGGTTCGCAATAGCAGCATTACAACTTGCTGGTGCAACTATTATGCCATGCCGTAGGCAAATCGGTATGGATCAGCTAATTCTCTTGATTGGATTTATAAGTATCGAATTAAACCTGACAATAAATTCTCTTGATTGGATTTATAAGTATCGAATTAAACCTGACAATAAGGAAAGGATAATACATAGAAACAAACAAACAAACAAATATTAGAAACCCATCTCCATACAAGGTCGATAATTTAAGCAATTTATAAGATATAAACAACAACAAAACTTTGTTTGAACCGGGAAGAAAAACAGCTTCCTAAAAAGAAATATGGTGTTGATTGTAGATCCAAGACATGTCTTATTAATCCATGTACTTATTCAAAAGTTACCCGCAAAGAGATGAAAAAACAAGGAAAACTCACCATACAACTCTCTTGTATGAGCAAATATTATAATAAGCGTTAGAGAATCACAAGTTTTCTATCGAGTGATTTGAATGTTTGAGGAGGATTTCATAAGGTGGCGATTTGGGGTATTTTCATATATTCATTGGTCGATGGGATTCCTGAAAGCAAAGTCGATTCAAATCGTTTGAACGAACTGAACATTGCAATTATAAGAACCCCATCACCAAAGAATATAAAGAAATTGCCAAATACATATTTCTTCATCAACAATATTTTTCCTGCTGCCTCTTTTTTGTTCTTCTTCTGCAAAGTTGAGTTATACCGAGTATTACCTCAATCATATCCTATTTAAGGGTGCAGAATAGCATGAATATTAGGGTTTGCGGGACCTCGTCTCTTTGTTGCCTAAAATGAGTGAGAAAATATCGTTTGTGGTCCTGGTTATCTGACACGTTTGGTTGAGGTTTTCAACCGATGTAAGCTTTTCCCGACTATGGTTAGGATGATAAGGGCAGCCTTCTCTTCAGACTAAATTGGGGACCTCTAAAAAGGATTTTTATTTTTTTTAATAGTAAATTGATGACAAGAGTCCCATTCTGGTCGGTGTGGCACAGTGCAAATTTTCCGGTCAGGTGGGATGCTTCGGATCACGGCACTAGATCAAGGTACATAGGCTAGTTTTTTTTTTTTTTTTTTAGATCAGGAGACAAATTTAGATTGGGAGATAAGTGTAGGCCATAAAACAATTTTTATATTCTCAGCTATTTTTCCCTTCTCCCTCCTTCCTCCCAAAACCTTGTAAAAAAAAAAAAGAAAAAAAGTATATCTTTTTTCTTCTTTCCTCAGATAAGGTCCTTTAGGGCCGGATCTGAGCAAAGATTACTTGTTTTTGATTAGCTTTGTTGATTATAATAATTTTCTTCGCTATTAGAGCGATTTTGTTTTGCACTATTAGCACGTATCTATCTGCACTTTCATAGTGTTTTTTTCTTCTTTAGATTTGTTCGTGATTCGTTATCACAGATACAAGTATATCGGCGAGTCAACGCAGCCAAGATCAAGTTCTTCATCAGAAATATAGATCGAGGGTTTCCGGGTTATTCGCTATACATGAAGAATTTTTGGGCAAATTACTCCTCTCTCATAGGAGCACCTCTTGTTAAAGAAGAAAACAAATTAAAGTGGTCGAATTATAATTTCGGGTACCATTCCTTCTCCAATCTCTATGTACAAGAATTTCGCTCTACCTATTCGCGATTTATTTGCGTGTCGCATATTACTTGAATTTTTTTCATGTACTTGTTTTTCTTGAAAACCATCGTGTAAACGTTTCTTATATGGAATGAAATACTTATGGTTTGATTATCAAAAAAAAAAATATATATATATATATCACCCCGGCCTACGGCCGGGGCTCAACCTCTTCGTAGATTTATTTGTGTTGTATAGTTTCTCATTCCATGTTTTTCTCGTACGTATTACTCGAATCATAGACTTCATCTATTAGGAATGATCTCAGTGTTTAGTTAGTGGTGTTATAATAGCGTGTTTAGTTAGTCAAGTCATAAAAACGTCTTCAGTTAGCCAGATAATAGTAGCTGGTTTAGTTGGCTCAACCTTTTTATAGTTTTGTTTATTGTTCCTTTGTATGACCGGTCAATCAGAATCTTCCCATGCAATTTTAGTCTGGAGTATATTTAGCTAGTCGGGTCATAGCAGAGCGGTCCCAATATTTAGTTGGTCGTGTCATATTATAGTGTGTTAGTTAGTCGGGTCACAGTAGCGTGTTTAATTAGTTGGATCATAGTGCTTAGGATAGGCCGGGGCCCTCTTGCCCGTAGTGGAGAAAATTTAAAGGCGGATGTAGTGCACATTAAAATTAGTGTGTTAGTTGGTCTAGTCTATAATAGTCGATCACAGTTTGTTTACCAAAAGGTTTTTTATGCAACACATTTTTTAAATGCTCGGACCCATTAACATATACATTTTATATAGGGGTGTACATCGGGCCGGGCAGGCCAGCCCAAGCCCGATTATAGCACAGGCCGGGTCGGACGGGCTTGTAGTCCTTACTACCCATTAAGTTTAACAGGTAGGCCGGGCAATAACAAAATTTAATGCCCATGGCCCGTCCATACCCGTGAAACAATACGAGCCAGGCCGCTGTCGCTCCACGGCAGCCTCGAGCCCAAGAGATAATTGTAATTGAATGATGATATATCGTAACTCGTTCAAATGATAGTTCAAGCAATTCATATTCACATTGTGAAATGTAATTCGAATTTTCTCTAACCCCAATAAATTGTCCGCATATGAAATTTAAGTTCTTGAGAAATCCATCACACTAGTAGAAAACTTTATTTGAGGCTATTGGCAGTCAGGAAGGCCGGGTAACTAAACAGGCTACCGGGCAGGCTAACAGGCTGGACTCCAATATTTGAACAAAAACCCGGGTCCGCCCACTTATAATTATCGGGCAGGCCGGGCTAGCCCATGACAGGCTGTCGGGCGCCCATGGGCTCCTTCGGACCTGGGCGGTACATGGCAGGCCACAGGCTTCCGGGCATTCTGTACACCCCTAATTTTATAGCTAAAAAATTTAGAGACTATTGCAAGGTTTTTGAATTTCATTATTACAAAGAATCCCCACCGTAGTTTTATTTGAAATAACAAAAAGAACAACAGTACATTTTTTTGAAGCATGAAAGAACTATATAAACAGCATCCTCTTTACCAGCATATGCTCATTTGAAAGAGATGGAAACGCAATTCAAAAAATGAAAGAAAGTCACATTCAACTAAAAGAAGGTACAATATTAAGTGATCGTCAAAGTGATTGTCAACAATGTAACTCTTATTATCTTTCTTCTAGGTATTAGTGGCTTTGGTGTAAATCTGCTGACGCAGGGACTCTAATTCCAAAAATCAATCTTCTTCCAAAAATTCCCTAACACGTGACTCTAATAAATCAAAAGTCTAACGCAGGGAAACCCTATTAATACATCTTTTTTGGTATTAGAATTAGGACACCACTATATTAACAGAAACATGGCTATTATAGGAAACGTTCCATGTTCTTAGTGTTAGCATTAGGAAATCATAACATAAACTGCAGCTTAACAAAATCAGGAAACTCGGGGCATCCGACGCACGAAAATATCCCACACCCATCTCTCGATACGTGCCTTAGGATGACGAAATCGATGGTCGGATTTGTAAGGCTACACAAACACCACTTCTTTTTATAATATAGATATATATTGGGTTAAACTTGAAAGATTTTGAATTAGTACATACTTGATTTTAATTGGCCAGATGGAGTTTTGACCAGAAGCCCATTTTGAGTAAAAAAATATTTGTCAAATCTATATGAAGGGAGAATATCAGATACCAAAGCTGAAAAAAGCAGTGGTCTAACAACCACACCCAATATTTCGCTTAGCAATCAGTATGGACAAACTCCAATATAATTCTGAGAGCACCAACTAATAAAGCGAGCTCAATCAAGAAATATATCCAAGAGTTATATCTTTGTTTCACAATGTAATCAGCAAATCAAACAGATAGAAATCCGCGAGCATGATTATTATGTGAAACAACTTGAACGGTACCAAAGACCAATGTTCAAGTGTCAATCAATTTATATCAACAACCAAAGGTTGAATTATCTAATTGATTGAACTTACGCACAACCTGTGATATTTTAATTATATAAACAAATATAATGCGGAAAAAAATAGCACAGACACCAGAAATTTTGGTAATGAGGAAACCACAAATGCAAAAAAACCCCGGGGCCTAGTCCGGATTGAACACCACACTGCATTAAGCCGCTACAGACACTAGCCTACTCCAAGTTAACTTCGGACTGGAATGTAGTTGAGCCCTAACCAATGTCACACTGATCAAGGTACAGTTTTGTTCCTTACGTCTACGAATACCACCAGGAATCTACGCTTTGATTCCCTTAGCAAATCTCACCCACAACTAAGAGTTGCTACGACCCAAATTCGAAGACTCGATAAACAAATCTGTATCACACATAAAAGTATATGAATAGATAAATCTTTCTCCCACAGATATACCTACGAGTTTTGTTCCGTCTTTTGATAAATCAAGGTGAACAAGAACCAATTGAAAAACCGGACTTATATTACCGAAGAACAACCTAGTAATATCAATCACCTCACAATAATCTTAATCGATAAACGAAACAAGATATTGTGGAATCACAAACGATGAGACGAAGGTGTTTGTGACTACTTTTCAATCTTGCCTATCGGATAATAAATCTCGAGCACATCTTAAAGAAGATAGTAGGGGTAGTACTCAATCACAATAGAAAATAGCAAGATCAGAACACGCTACTATAAAGAAAATAGTTGGGTCTGGCTTCACAATCCCAATGAAGTCTTTAAGTCGTTAACCTACTGGGTTTTAGAAAAACCTAAGGTTAATGGAGAATCGACTCTAGT
Organism: Papaver armeniacum; assembly: GCA_023531295.1. Taxonomy (NCBI): domain Eukaryota; kingdom Viridiplantae; phylum Streptophyta; class Magnoliopsida; order Ranunculales; family Papaveraceae; genus Papaver; species Papaver armeniacum. Next base: position 25,460 of record JAJJWW010002259.1, read on the forward strand.
CGCAACTAGTATGACACATGAGGTGTGGGGATTAGGTTTCCTTATAGTCTCCAAATCAGGGTTTGCAGTCAATGCTACCTTGGTAACAAAGCATTCAATATTTACCGTTAGATGAAACCTGATTAGATTCAAGCTAATATCTTTCAACCGTTAGATCGAACTTAGCTTGTCATACACAAATGAAATGTACCAATATTTAGATAAAAGTAATTGTACCTAAACGTGTACAGTTAGTTAGTTCAACAATAGTTAACCGAGGTTAGCCATATGAACACTTTCATATCAACCTTATTCATCTTTATCACAACTAGTTCAAACGACTCAAATGAAACTAGTTAGAGAGTTTTTCAATTTTTTATATTCTCATAGAATTGTATACAAGACACAATTTAAGCAAAATCAATTTTGATTCAATCGAATCGTTTCATGAACATTATAGCCATGGTTTGCAAAAATTGCATTCCTTAATATATAAATGTATTAGTTCATGAACAAACCGATTTTAGAACATAACCTACTCAAGTACGCAAACATGTACGCATACTTAAGTAGTCGAACTGAGTTTGGTTTCGCCAGTACGCGAATGAGTACGTAAAGTTACAACCTCAGTTGAATTCCGGAACTTAGACTTACGCCAGTACGCGTACATGTACGCATACTTAGTTCCCGGACTTCCATTCACCAACTAGTACGTGTACGCATACTATGGTTCCCGGACTTGGACCTTACACAAATGTGAATACACACACTATGTTTATATCCAACCATGGTTACATGCTCTAAACTATCATTTCAATCATTGAAACATTCTTAGAAGATGACAATATATGTCTCACACAACTATTGGCTCCAAAGCAATTTTCAAGTGATCGAATGATCAATACGAAACATTCTGAGTCTACATCAAATGATTGTCTCACACAAATCATGTAAGATGTTACAATGCGATTTTCACATGATCATCTTTTGACTTGCATCAAGAATAAAAGATGAACTTGGTTAAAGCGAAAGCTTACCAACACATATTTCGAGAAATAGATAAGCGAGATAAACTCGGCTCAAATATCAAATGTGTATAATTGAAGTCCATATAGCAATACGACTTTTATATCAAATAGGAGATAGAGTAGATAGACTTTTGAGTCATAGATGAGTTCAAGTCAACACATACCTTTTGTTGATGAAGTTCCACAAGTTCCCTTGAGTAGTTCTTCTTCTTCATTCGATGAAAGCCGTGAATTCTAAAGCTCAACTACACTTTCAATCCTAATCCGAGACTTAGCTATAAGTAGACTAGAAATCAAGAATTATAGTTTTGGCAACTAATCTTGACAAACAAGCTTGAGATAGGAACACTTGCGAGTTCGACCGAGTAATGCTCTAACAATCTCCCCCTTTGTCAATTTTAGTGACAAAACTATCAATATATATGGATTACAAAATAAATAAACTTTGTAGCTTCTTGTTAGAGCACTGCTCGGTCGAACTCTTATGCGTTGCTATCTCAAGCATGTTTGTCAGTGTTAGTGATCAAACTATAAGTCTTGATTTCTAGCCTATTTATAGATATCTCGGACTAGTACATAGATTGTGTGGTTGAGCCTTAGACTTCACGGCGTTCATCATTTGAAGACGATGAACTACTAAGGGGATCTTGTGGAACTTCATCAACAAAAGGTATGTGGAGACCGAAATTCACCCATGACTTGGAAGTCTATTTTTACCCTATCTTCTATATTGAGACTTAAGTTGTATTACGATATAGTTTTCTATTATACATATTTGAGATTTCGAGCTGAGTTTATCTCGCTTACATATTTCTCGAAATATGTGTTGGCAAGCTTTCGCTTCGACCAAGTTCGTTTTATATTCTTGACAAATGTCAGAATATGATCATGTGAAAATTTTCGAGTAACATCTTACATGGTTTGTGTGATACAATCATTTGGTGTAGACTTGGAATGTTTCGTTATGATTATTTCAATATCTTGAAAATTGCTTTGATGTTAATAGGGTGTGAAAACGACTATTGTCATCCTCTAAGAAAGTTTCAATGATTGAAATAAAGATTTTAGAATCAAGTAACCATGTTTGGATATAAACATAATGTATTCTCACATTTTTGTATACACTACAAGAAAATTGGAAATTAGCGACGAAATCATTGGTCTCGGAATATACCTTTTTTGTCGCTAATACGTTTTACCGACAAATTGTCGCCAAAATTGTCGCTGATTGTGCGTCGCTGATTGGTTACTGCGACGCGGATTTTTATTTCGTCGCCAAATAAACAGTGGCGACAAAAAATTACTTTGGTCGCTAATCAAAAAAATCACCGACGAAAAAATATATCGCGGCAAATAAAAACTTTTAACGACAACTTATTTTTGTCGAGTGAATAGTTTTGGCGTCCAAATATGCTTTTGTCCGTGAAAAAATATATTGAGTTAACGACGTCATTTTCCGCAGCCTAAAGATTGTATACATCTTTGTATCTGAAGTTGACCCTGTTACTTTTATTTTAAATGATATAGTACAACTATAAAAAATTAAAATGTGAACATTAAGAAGATGAAGTGGAATGGAATTTAAGAGTTTATTAGTTGAACTTTGTTTTCCTTACATGATGATATTACCAGCTAATGGTAAAAAAATTCCAAATACAGCAAAAGCTTAACACAGTTCTTTAATTTGTGTACATTTTTAAAGGAAGAAAAACAAGAACAAAGAAAATGCTAATGGTGCTCCAGTAGACACAAAATACAAAAGTAAATAAGTGGATGATCTATTCCGATCTTCAACTTTCGGTTCTATTCATTTCCAATCATCAACCTCCGATTCCCCAACCTTCAAAATACCAGAGCAATCTAATATTCCAATTGCACGCCAAAATTTTAAGATCCGTCTGATTTGTCTCCGCTAGCATCTTAGAGGTTTTCTTCTCTTGTTCTGCAGTGTTAATAAACCAAACCCAGATGATTTAAGTTATTCGAACTTATTATATATCGTTAAGAAGAAACAGATCACGAGAAAGCAAAAAAACACTGTTCTGTGACACAAACATGCCGATTATAAACATATACCATTGATTAAACGTGGAAAACAATATCTTTAAACCCATCTTAAACGAATCTTTCGTCTCCTCGTATATCTCTTAATCTACTCTATGATTTTGTCTGTCCAAAATCCTTCAAAAGTTAAATCCTTGAAGATGACACCACTGTAGCCAACCAGTAAAATTATGAATTAAAAGAGGAGAAGTAAACTAATTTGCTCGATCAACCGAAGCAATTAAAGCAGATACTGAAGTTTTGCTTAAGGATTCAGAGAGGAGATTGGGTAAAAAAACAAAAAATACCACAAAGCGGTCACTTGAGAATGAAAACAAAATATTAGGGCTTTCTATATATTTTGAGTAAACCGTAGGATTGGGCAGAAGTTAGAAAAATTTATGGATGAAAGTCACCACCGTAACCAACTCCTGCACGTCTCTCTGTGTGGTCCACCACGTAGTAAGATAGACTTAGTTTGCAGTTACATTAAAAACTTGTTTGGCGACCGTTAATATTCTCGCCAAATTTGAATTTTGCCGTCAACATCATTTTTGGTCGCCTTTATAAATATTTACCTGCAACATCATTTCTGGTCGCCTATTTAAAAATTTAGCGACCATTTTAAACCAGTTTAGCTACATTATTTCAGCTGCGTCGCAAATGCATTTTTTCTGCGACCAAAATTTATATGGTCGATGTTAATTATTTTTGGCGACCAAATTAAATATGTCGCTCGGAATGTCGTCGCTAATAAACCATTTTGTTGTAGTGATAAGTCCAAAATTGGAACCTGAAGTATACCCGTACGCGTACTGGCGGTTGTTGGATGTTTGGGCAAGTATGCGTACCCATACGCATACTAGCGGAAGTCTCACGTCCGTGAATTTCTGCTCGAGTTTGGAATTGTAAAGTGGTATGCGCATCCGAACGCGTACTGGCATAACCAAACTCCGTCCGGCTACTTAAGTATGCGTACACGTTTGCATACTTGAGTTGGTTACTTTCTAAAATTGGTTGTGTGCATGAACTTAAACATTTATAAAATAAGGAATGCAATCTTTGCAAACTGTGGCTATAATGTTCATGAATTGATTCAAGTGAATCAAACCGATTTTGCTTCAATTGTGTTCTTGTATACTTATATGAGAATATAGCAATTGAACGACTCTTTAACTAGTTTCATTTGAGTCATTTGAACTAGTTATGGTTAAGATGAATAAGGTTGATATGAGAGTAATCATATGGCTAACTTCGGTTAACTATTTGTGAGCCACCATGGTGTACACGTTTGGGTACAGTTACATAAACCTAAATGAGGGTACATTTCGTTTGTGTGTTACAAGCTAAGTTCGATATAACGGTTGAAAGATATTAGCTTTGAATCAGGTTTTTCATCTAACGGTAAATATTGAATACTTTATTACCAAGGTAACTTGGATTGCAAAACCTGATTTGAAAACTATATAATTAAAGGAGAACTCTAGCAACTGGGAAACCTAATCCCCACACCTCCTGTGTGTTACTAGTTGCATCAACTAGAGTCGATTCTCCTTTAACCTTAGGTTACTATCGAGACCCTGTAGGTTAACGACTTCAAAGACTTCATTGGGATTGTGAAGCCAGACCCAACTATTTTCTTTGTAGTTGCGTGTTCTGATCTTGCCCGATTCTATCGTTTGAGTACTATCTTCTCTAAGATTTTCTCGAGAGTTAATCTCCGATAGGCAAGATAAAAAGTAATCACAAACACCTTCGTATCATCGTTTGTGATTCCACAATATCTAATTTCTCCATCATATGATTTAGATTATTGTGAGGTGATTGATAATACTAGGTTGTTCTTCGGGAATATAAGTACGGGTTATCAATTGGTTCTTGTTCACCTTGATTTATCAAAAGACGGAACAAAAACTCTTGGGTATTTCTGTGGGAGAAAGATTTATTCATTTTATAAACTTTTCTGTGTGAGACATATTTGTTTATCAAGTCTTCGACTTTGGGTCGTATCAACTCTTAGTTGTGGGTGAGATCAGTTAACGGAATCAGTTGCGTAGTATCCTGTTGGAATCAAAGACATAAGAAACGCAATTGTACCTTGAATCAGTGTGAGATTGATTAGGTTTCAACACGGTCAAATCCAAGTTCATTGGTAGTAGGCTAGTGTCTGTAACGGCTTAATACAATGTGGTGTTCAAACTGGACTAGGTCCCGGGGTTTTTTCTGCATTTGCGGTTTTCCTCGTTAACAAAAATCTGGTGTCTGTGTTATTTATTTTCCGTATGATATTTTGTTATATAATTGAAATATCACAAGTTGTGCATTAAGATCAATCAATTAGATAATCCAACCTTTGGTTCTTGATTTAAATTTATTGACACTTGAACATTGGTCTTTGGTACCGTTCAAGTTACTCCTATTATATTCAATCGAGCTTATAAATTTCTATTTGCTGATTGCAGATTGAATTAAGAGTTAGAGATATAAACTCTTTAATATACTTTTCTATAGATTGAGTCTGACTGTCTAGTTAATTTTCGAGAAACTATATTGGAGTAAGTCCTCTCAGATTGCCAAACGAATTGTTGGGTGTGGTTGTTAGACCCTCGTATTTTCAATTCTCATCCAAATAATTGATCTCCTTGGTTCTTCAACATTACTCGAAATCTTCGTCACTTCCAAGTACTCCAGTGATTCTAAACGTGTTCTTCTCAGTATCATAGTTGTTGAAGATCCGTAGCTATAACAATACAGTTGTTCTCAATCATTGTTATACAGTGTCATAGTATCATTACACAACGTCAAAGTTCAATTGTACCACAACTTTGACAACAAGTCTATGGTGATATGTATCACTCCCCCTTAGTCAATACTTCATCTCACAATGAAAACCACTTCCCTTTACATAATGATTTGTAAAACATATGTATTTGTAGTGTGAACTACACATTAATTCTCCCCCTTTTTGTCAATATAAATTGGCAAAGGTACGATAACTAGTGGGATCCTAATGAAATTTTCATAAAGATACTTCATGACCAAAAGAGAAACACATATCAACTTTGTTTCGATGATTTCACATAGTTGAAAGTTAGTGTATTCATCAAGGAGTTAATAAAGATACAAGATAACCCCTACAATATTCCATAGCCGCACTCCCCACAAAGATTTGGCAATTAAGCACAAGTTCAATTAAGAACTCTCCCCCATAAAATGTCATTCCCGAAAGAACAACAAGAGCGACCTTACTTTTACAAGAAAAGAAGGATTTCTTTGGAATTATACAAATCACATGAAACATGAATTTGTATCCAAAATACTTAATTAAATTAACCACAAGAGAACCTATGATCAATTTAATTGGAAATGCTCACATAAGAAAACTTACAGAGCCACACAGTATTTTCACAAAAAGATGGATCGGGGAAAGATAAATACTGCGGAATATTCAAAGATTCATTCTATTTTTCATCACTATTTGCATAGAGACATGTAATAGACTTAATCTTTGTAAACAAAAGTTCATCCTATCTTCCATCAATATTTGCATAATGACATAATAGGCTTAACTTTTGTTGTCAAAAGTTCATTTTATCTTTTATCAATATTTGCATAATAACATATGATAGACTTAAGTTTTGAACAAATATGGCACAATCATAGTACACGGACGTAAACATACATATACCATAAACATTTTGCAATATAGAAAACCATAAAGATTAATATTGCAAAATCATCTTCCAAATAAACTTTAGAATTTAAATAAATAAATCTAAAAACATTGCAAGATGAAAATCGTTGGAAATAGCTATGTGTACTCACAATAATTGTTATTCCAAACCCTAGTTATCCTTCTTAAAACACAAGAATAAATTCTCATAAGAAGTTTCATAGACAAAATTGAAACATCAAGAGACAAGGAGTTTACTCATCATCTTCATCATCGGAAAGCATCCAAGAGGTTTGAATAATATCCATATCTTCCTTGATTTCAGGAAACTTAGTTGCAAACAAACACAATTGTTCTTGCAAACATTTTACCCTTGAATTGATCTTACACACACCCTTGTGAATTTTTTGAAGAAGACTCAAGGTGGTAGGATCACAAGAACCATCAAGAGAATCACATCTTTGTCTTTTGCAATAAAAAATCTCCTTCATACGTTTGAAAGTACAAGGACGAACAAGTTTGGGAGTTCCAAGTGAGTTGCCAATGGGAGCAAAAGAATGTGCACGAAAAATTTGCCCAATTAAGCAAGGAAATCCTAACTTCTTGTTGGATGAAGTCATCGATACCATTTGAAAAAATGATAAATCCACAAATATCGAGATTGAGGTACCCAATTCAAGGAAATTAATAGACCAATTCCGCAAAATCACGACTCCACCGGGAATTCTCAATCGTGGAGGAACAAAGATTGGAGATACCAAGCTTTCCAAAACACATCAAAGCTGAAAAAGCGGGGGTCTAACAACCACACCCAATATTTCGCTTAGCAATCTGTATGAACAAACTCCAATATACTTTCAAGAGAATCAATTAGACAGTCAGACTCAATCTTAAGAAAAGTATATCAAAGAGTTTATATCTCAATCTCTCAATTCAATCCTCAATAAAACAAATAATAATTTGCGAGCCCGATTGAATATAAGAGATATAACTTGAATGGTACCAAAGACCAATGTTCAAGGATAAATCAATTTTAATCAACAACCAAAGGTTGGATTTACCAATTGATCGATTCAACGCACAATCTGTGATATTTTAATTATATAACAAAATATAATGCGGAAAAGAAATAACACAGACACCAGAAGTTTTGTTAACGAGGAAACCACAAATGCAGTAAAACCCCGGGACCTAGTCCAGATTAAACACCACACTGTATTAAGCCGCTACAGGTACTAGCCTACTAAAAACTAACTTCGATCTGGATTGTATTTGAACCTCAATCAATCTCACACTGATTCAAGGTACAATTACGCTCCTTAAGTCTTTGATCCCAACAGGATACTACACACTTGATTCCCTTAGCTGATCTTACCCAAAACTAAGAGTTGCTATGACCCAAAGTCGAAGAATTTCATAAACAAATCTGTCCCACGCAGAAAATTCTATAGGAATAGATAAATCTATCTCCCACAGAAATACCTACGAGTTTTGTTCCGTTTTTTTATAAATCAAGGTGAACAGGAACCAATTGATATACCGGACTTATATTCTCGAAGAACAGCCTAAAAATATCAATCACCTCACAATAATCTTAATCGACTAGCGAAACAAGATATTGTGGAATTTTACAATTGTACTCAACACGATAAAAACAGCAAGATCAAATCACGCAACTACAAAGAAAATATTTTGTTCTGGCTTCACAATCCCAATGAAGTCTTCAATTCGTTAACCTACAAGGTTTCATGAAAAACTTAAGGTTAAAGGAGAATCGACTCTAGCTTATACAACTAGTATCACACAAGAGGTGTGGGGATTAAGTTTCCCAGTTGCTAGAGTTCTCATTTATATAGTCTCCAAATCAGGGTTTGTAATCTAAGTTACCTTGATAACAAAGCATTCAATAATCACCGTTAGTTGAAAACCTGATTAGATTCAAGCTAATATCTTTCAACCGTTAGATCGAACTTAGCTTGTTACACACAATTGAAATGTAACTTCCTTTAGGTTTAAGTAACCATACCTAAACGTGTACACTTAGTTGGTTCAACAATAGTTAACCAATGGTTAGACATATGAGCACTTTCATATCAACCTTATTCATCTTTACCATAACTAGTTCAAATGACTCAAATGAACTAGTTAGAGAGTTGTTGAATTGCTTAGATCTCATAGATGTATATAAGACACAATCGAAGCAAAATTGGTTTTGATTCACTCGAATCGATTCATGAAAATTATAGCCACGATTTGCAAATATTGCATTCCTTATTATATAAATGTTTTAGTTCATGAACAAACCGGTTTTAGAAAATAACCTACTTATGTACGCATACTAGTATGCATACTTAAGTACCCGGATTGAGTTTGTTTTTGGTTCACAAAATCCATTAGAAAATCACGGGATGTGAACTTTCGACAATACGCATACTGGTACGCGGACTTAGCTCCAGTCATCCTAAACCGTAAAGTACGCATACTTTAGTTCAAGGATTTTGGACTTACCCAAGTATGAGTTCACATACAATGTTTATATCCAACCATGGTTATATATTCTAAACTATCATTTCAATCATTGAAATTTTCTTAGAGGACGTTATATAGTTGTTATTCACAAACTATTTTTCGTCAAAGCGATTTTCAAGTTATTGAAATAATCCACATGACTTTCGTCACGAGTAAAGATGAACTTGGCCAAAGCGAAAGCTTACCAACACATATTTCGTGAAATATAATAAGCGAGATAAACTCAGCTCGAAATAGCAAATGTGTATAATCTAAGTCTATATAGCAATACGACTTTTGTCTCAAGATAGGAGATAGAATAAATATACTTTTGAGTGATAGATAAGTTCAACTCTCCACATACCTTTTTGTCGATGAAGTTCCACTAGTTCCTTGAGTAGTTCTTTGTCTTTGCATGATGAACACCGTGGAGTCTAGAGCTCAACTACACTTACTATCCTAGTCCGAGACTTAGCTATAAGTAGACTAGAAATCAGGACTTACAATTTTGGCAACTAAACTTGACAAACAAGCTTGAGATAGAAACGCTTGCGAGTTCGACCGAGCAGTCCTCTAACAAAAGAAAGCCTAAGATAATTAGTAGGAAGTTTTCCTTCAATCCAATCAACACTCTTACCACAAAGAACATTCGAGATGGTTTCATATGATGATCTTTCATTACTTGTCCTAGGAAGGAAAAAATTTCCCAAAGGAATTTTGGTAATCCTTGATATCAACTTTCTACTAACAAGAAATCTTTATCTATTTATCATGGTTTTAAATTCCATGTTCTCAAGATCAACATCATGGATGTTGAAAAAGCGGGGGGTACAAGAACCACACCCAATATATCGCTTAGCAATCTGTATGGACAACTCCAATATAATTCCAAGAGAATCAACTAGACAGTCAGACTCAATCAATAAAAATATATCCAAGAGTTATATCTCTGCTTCACAATTTAATCAACAAATCAAACATATAGAAATCCGTGAGCCTGATTATTATGTGAAACAACTTGAAGACGGTACCAAATACCAATATTCAAGTGTCAATCAATTTAAACAACAACCAAAGGTTGGATTATCTAATTGATTGAATTACGCACAACCTGTGATATTTTTATTATATAAAAAAATATAATGCGGAAAATAAATAGCACAGACACAAGAAATTTTGTTAACGAGTAAACCGCAAATACGGAAAATCCCCGGGACCTAGTACAGATTTGAACACCACACTGTATTAAGCCGCTACGAACACTAGTTTACTCCAAGTTAACTTCAGAATGGAATGTAGTTGAGCCCTAACCAATCTCACACTGATAGGAGATTGGTTAGGGCTCAACTACATAGCAATACGACTTTTGTCTCAAGATAGGAGATAGAATAAATATACTTTTGAGTGATAGATAAGTTCAACTCTCCACATACCTTTTTGTCGATGAAGTTCCACTAGTTCCTTGAGTAGTTCTTTGTCTTTGCATGATGAACACCGTGGAGTCTAGAGCTCAACTACACTTACTATCAAAATCTTAACTAAACTGAAAATTCATGACCTAACCAACATCCAATTCAAAATCTTATATGGAAATCCTAACTTCTTGTTGGATGAAGTCATCGATACCATTTGAAAAAATGATAAATCCACAAATATCGAGATTGAGGTACCCAATTCAAGGAAATTAATAGACCAATTCCGCAAACTCACGACTCCACCGGGAATTCTCAATCGTGGAGGAACAAAGATTGGAGATACCAAGCTTTCCAAAACACATCAAAGCCGAAAAGCGGGTCTAACAACCACACCCAATATTTCGCTTAGCAATCTAGAGGAACAAACTCCAATATACTTTCAAGAGAATCAATTAGACAATGATCAATCTTAAGAAAAGTATATCAAAGAGTTTATATCTCAATCTCTCAATTCAATCCTCAATAAAACAAATAATAATTTGCGAGCCCGATTGAATATAAGAGATATAACTTGAATGGTACCAAAGACCAATGTTCAAGGATAAATCAATTTTAATTAACAACCAAAGGTTGGATTTACCAATTGATCGATTCAAACGCATTAACTGTGATATTTTAATTATATAACAAAATATAATGCGAAAAGAAATAACACGTATTAATTAAGTTTTGTTAACGAGGAAACCACAAATGCAAAGAAAACCCCTAGGACCCAGTCCGCATTAAACACCACAATCGTATTGCCGCCATGTACTAGCCTACTAAAACTAACTTCGATCTCAATTGTATTTGAACCTCAATCAATCTCACACGATTCAAGGTACAATTACGCCTTAAGTCTTTGATCCCAACAGATACTACACACTTGATTCCCTTAGCTGATCTTACCCAAAACTAAGAGTTGCTATGACCCAAAGTCGAAGAATTTCATAACAAATCATTCCACTTAGAACCCTATAGGAATAGATAAATCTATCTCCAAATTTAAAATACCTACGAAGTTTTGTTCCGTTTTTTATAAATCAAGGTGAACAGAACCAATTGATATACCGGACTTATATTCGAAGAATGTACCTTAAAATATCAATCACCTCACAATAATCTTAATCGACTAGCTAAACAAGATATTGTGGAATTTTACAATTGTACTCAACACGATAAAAAAGAAGATCAAATCACGCAACTACAAAGAAAATATTTTGCTCTCGCTTCACAATCCCAATGAAGTCTTTCAATTGCTAACCTACAAGGTTTCATAAAAAACTTAAGGTTAAAGGAGAATGACTTTAGCTATACAACTAGTATCACACAAGAGGTGTGGGATTAAGTTTCCCAGACTGCTAGAGTTCTCATTTATATAGTCTCCAAATCGTGGTTTGTAATCTAAGTTACCTTGATAACAAATCATTCAATAATCACCGTTAGTTGAAAACCTTATTAGATTCAAGCTAATATTTTTCAACCGTTAGATCGAACTTAGCTTGTTACACACAATTGAAATGTAACTTCATTTAGGTTTAAGTAACCATACCTAAACGTGTACACTTAGTCGTTAACAATAGTTAACCAATGTTTACATATGAGCACTTTCATATCAACCTTATTCATCTTTACCATAACTAGTTCAAATGACTCAAATGAACTAGTTAGAGAGTTGTTGAATTGCTTAGATCTCATAGATGTATATAAGACACAATCGGCTAAAATTGGTTTTGATTCACTCAATCGATTCATGAAAATTATAGCCACGAATTGCAAATATTGCATTCCTTATTATTATATAAATGTTTTAGTTCATGAACAAACCGGTTTTAGAAAATAACCTACTTATGTACTATTACTAGTATGCATACTTAAGTACCCGGATTGGAGTTTGTTTTTGGTTCACAAAATCCATTAGAAAATCAATAGATGTGAACTTTCGACAATACGCATACCGGTACGCTGACTTGCTCCTGGCCATCCTAAACCGTAAAGGACGCTGATACTTTAGTTCAAGGATTTTGGACTTACCCAAGTATGAGTTCACATACAATGTTTATATCCAATCATGGTTATATATTCTAAACTCCTCATTTTAATCATTGAAATTTTCTTAGAGGACGTTATATAGTTGTTATTCACAAACTATTTTTCGTCAAAGCGATTTTCAAGTTATTGAAATAATCCACATGACTTTCGTCACGAGTAAAAGATGAACTTGGCCAAAGCGAAAGCTTACCAACACATATTTCTTGTGGAAATATAAGCGAGATAAACTCAGCTTTCAAATAGCAATGTGTATAATCTAAGTCTATATAGTAATACGAATTTTGTCTCAAGATAGGAGATAGAATAAATATACTTTTGAGTGATAGATAAGTTCAACTCTCCACATACCTTTTTGTCGATTTGTTCCACTAGTTCCTTGAGTAGTTCTTTGTCTTTGCATGATGAACACCGTGGAGTCTAGGAGCTCAACAGTACACTTACTATCCTAGTCCGAGACTTAGCTATAAGTAGACTAGAAATCGACTTACAATTTGGCAACTAAACTTGACAAACAAGCTTGAGATAGAAACGCTACAGTTCGACTTTGTTGTACCTCCTCTAACAAAAGAAAGCCTAAGATAATTAGTAGGAAGTTTTCCTTCAATCCAATCAACACTCTTACCACAAAGAACATTCGAGATGGTTTCATATGATGATCTTTCATTACTTGTCCTAGGAAGGAAAAATTTCCCAAAGGAATTTTGGTAATCCTTGATATCAACTTTCTACTAACAAGAAATCTTTTATCTATTTATCATGGTTTTAAATTCCATGTTCTCAAGATCAACATCATGGATGTTGAAAAAGCTGGGGTACAAGAACCACACCCAATATATCGCTTTAGCAACTGTATGGACAACTCCAATATAATTCCAAGAGAATCAACTAGACAACAGATCACTCAATAAAAATATATCCAAGAGTTATATCTCTGCTTCACAATTTAATCAACAAATCAAACATATAGAAATCCGTGAGCTCGATTATTATGTGAAACAACTTGAAGATGGTACCAAAGACCAATATTCAAGTGTCAATCAATTTAAACAACAACCAAAGGTTGATTATCTAATTGATTGAATTACGCACAACCGTGATATTTTTATTATATAAAAATATAATGCGGAAAATAAATAAAGACAGTAATAAGAAATTTTGTTAACGAGTAAACCGCAGAACACTTTAAAATCCCCGGACCTAGTACAGATTTTGAACACCACACTCGTATTAAGCCACATTAACACCAGTTTAC